>QXEO01000128.1:1217500-1227392 GCA_007115705.1 Dactylis glomerata | reverse complement strand
TTTTGCGCAATTGTGCTTTGCACTTGCGTCTCTTTTAAATCCGCCATAAGCGGTCCGCGTAGCGTTTTTATGTTTTGATCTTCATTCGATGTTTTCTGTGTGGATTCCAGAGTAGTGACTTTTTGACGATCTAAGCCGCCATCTGCTTAGGGTTTTGGACGGTTGCTATTAAGTATCGTCGCCCTAGCGGATTGTTCGTGCGAAGATTTCGCCATCTCACGAAAAGTCAAGCACAGAGAGCCGGATGGCGGATCGCATAATCCTACGCGTGATTTTTTTTCAAAGTGTTGTTTTTGGGCATGGCAAAAACCGCAAGTTGCATAAAACTAGGCCTGGCAGTTTCTTCGCGCAATTAAACCACTTCATAAAAAACAAGCTGCAAGAGTTCAAAAGCATTTAACTGATCCGCCACAAGCAGATCAGTCACAGTGCACAAACATTCACACAGAGTTTAAGTTTAAATTACAGACCCACTCAGGGGCCGAATTGATGCAAAGTATTTTTTCCTGCCATATTGCAGGGCACATCTCATGAAGATGGCGGAACCTTGGAGGACACCTCGTCACCGCCATCACCACCCGCAGTAGTCGCAGAGGCTGATGCCGAAGCATGGCTTGGGGACCCTGGCAGATCGTATGCTTCGTAGTATACATTCAACTGAGTGCCAAGGGCACACAGTTGATCATATCCAAGCACGCTCTGCCAGATGGCGGCCTCGTCCACCGGCGCACCGTCCTCGCCGCTCTCCGGGATGCCGGAGGTGAGCAGGTCCAGATCCATCTCGGGGTAGTGGGCCTTCGCCAAAGTCAAAGCTGTCCTGGCACCACCCCGAGCAGAGGACAGTTTCCAGTCCGCCACCAGCCCTGGCACTAGCAGCAGCTTCTGGGTGAGCGCGATGGCGGAAAAGTTGGAAGAACCCGCTATCTGCAAGCTCCCGCACGCTTGGCGACCAGCGTTGAGAAGGCCATCAAGCTCCTTCTTCGCTGCGTCGGTGGCCATGCGCAAGCCTTCGGCGGTATCCGCCTCGCCCTGCCCCAAAGCGACTGCATGGCGGAAAAAGAAGATGTGTCACGCACGGCATAGCAGAAATTGGATAAAACTTTACGCTATAAGTAGGAATGGTACCTAGCAAGTTGTCCTGGAAGTAATGGAGGAGCTCATTGAAGCCTTCACGCCGCTTCTCAAAATTAGCGGCGGCTTTGCGGAGGTCCGCTATCTCCTTGTCCTTCTTCTTGCCCTTGTTTTTCTGGTCCTTCAGCTGCTCTTCGAGGGAGGTGTTTGCGGCCAGAGATTTCTGGAGCTGCTGTTGCAGCCCATCCATCGCAATGGCGTGGCCCTTCTCCATCCCCTCAAGTGTGGACTTGAGCTTGGCAGCATCTGCATGGCGGAGTTTTGTCAGATCAGCATTGATTGAATAAGCATAAGGAAAACAAACTTGTTAAGGTAAATTACCGCTATTCTCAAGCTGCTGCTGCAAGTCCGCCACAAGAGCGCTTTTGGTTGCCAGCTCCTTCTCTTGCGAGCTGACGACCTGGACCAAGTCCTCCACCACCTTCTTGTAGTTCTGGCAAAATTTGAAGTGTTAGTCACTCTTAGAGCTTTATGCCGAATAAGAATCTGCCATAACGCTCGGGGGCTACTCACGATGATTTTCTAGTCACTCTTAGAGCGTCATAATGGATAGAATCCGTCATGATGCTCGGGGGCTACTTATGCTGATCTTTTTTGTCTTCCTAAGAGCTTTGTGCCGGATGGTCATCCGCCATAATGCTCGGGGGCTACTCAGTATGAAATTTAAAAACAAAAGTTCTCTATAGAGCACTGTGAAACTACCAGCGCTCGAGGGCTGTGCTATTCAAAAACTTACAGGGGTCACTCTTGAAGCTCCATAGCGGATCGAATTTCAAAATCCGCCATGGCGCTCGGGGGCTACTGGGAGTACATACCTCTTTAACAAGACTGGTTCTTTGAACAAACGCTGCCATAGCAGAAGACACATAGTTACTGGCCTCCTCTTGTAGATTGTCGAGGCGGAAAAGAGCTTCTGATTTCTTCTTCCATTTCGAGGCCTCCCCAGCTCCTGCGTCCATCTGAACTACTTTTCTGCTAAAACTCACCTTCTTGGCACCTTTAGCGGGGCGGTCTAATGGTCCAGAATTTTTCTCTGGAGCATCCGCCATCTTGCTAGCATGCTGGGAAGAAGTGGAAAGCCCAGTTGGGCGAGCAGGAGCATCCGGTGTAGGTGGAATGGTAGCAGGAGATGGCTTCGCCCTTGGAGGTTTCTGGCCAGAAACCTTTCTTCTTCTGTGCGCAGAAGACAGTCACATATTAGAATAGTCAAGTTATACATGGTATGAAGGCAAGTTATGATTATCCTTACTTCCGCTCTGGCAGATTTATAGTGGCGGAATGTTCGGGCACGGTGTCCAGATGGCCGCGAAGAGCAGGGGACGGCTGGCGAGAGATGACTCTCTTGCCTAGCCCACGAATGCGCCCACCAGCACCGCGAACGCCACGAGGAACCGCCGTTATAGGCTCATCCGCCACTACTTCCTCCTCCGTCACATTCTGTCCTTTGAGAGACGAGGATGTCTCGTCCTCATCGTCAGTAAGCTCTTTCGTCCGAGGATAACGGACGAGACGGCTCAGCTCAGATGGTGGTAGGGAAGAAAGCTGCGGGGAAATGCGAAGTTATTCAAGAAAAATTAGCTGTTATGGCGGAATAAGGAGAAACTCGCACCTTTGGACAATTGCCGTTCTCATACATAGGGATCTTTAGCTTCAGAGGCTCATCCCGTCCTACCTTAATGATGTTGCGGATTCGTAGCTCGACCTCTTCAGCAGATAGTTCCTCCTTGGAATAGCGCTGAGGATCATCAACTCCGCTATATTTGCACATCAGGGTTGGGCGGTATTGAAGAGGCTGAATCCGCCATGAGATCCAGCAGTGGATGGTATCAGCACCTGTCAGTCCAGAGAAGACAAGTTTCGAAATCCGCCATGAGCATAATTGGCATTCATCATCCATTGTAAAATCGTCCATGACGCCCAAGCTATCCTGCTCCTCGGCGGGGCCATCAACAAAAGACCGCAGGCCAAACTTCCTTTCAGGAGGGGCCTGGTCAGCTAGATAGAAGAAGGATCCCCGCCATCCCTTTGCAGAGTCATGAGGAACAATGTAGGGGTAAGATTTCCCTTTTCAAGGAACAAAGGAGATTGATCCGCAATTGCGAGGATCTCCGTTCACGTCCCGGTTATGGCGGATATTAAAGTATAAGCGGAATAGATCGCCGCGTGGGCTAATACCCAGATACCCTTCGCATAGCGCAACGAATCCCGCTAGGGCAGTGAAGCTATTCGGAGCAATGTGGTGCAGCTGTAACCTGTAGTGCCGAAGAACGCCTTTCAGGAAGTAGGATGGCGGAAGACTAAGGCCACGATTGATATGAGACTTCAGTATGACGACCTCTTCTTCTGAAGGAGCTGGCATTGTTGCACCAGGCTCGACCCGCCATCTGGAAATCTCCTTAGCAGCTATGCGGCCTTCTTGTTCCAAGGAAGACAGAATCTCCTCATTCATGTTGCAGGGGTCCCAATCTCCTCCCGAGGTCTCGGGCATGGCGGACTCCGTATCAGAGGACCGCGCCGAGCCCTCAGCAGCTTCGGACTTGGAGGCCTGGCGAGGTGATTCTGGCTCCATGGCGGCTAGTGGCGTGGCGGTGATAACTTCCAAGATTTCGATCGAAGACGAGGAAGACGATGCCAGCTTGTGGCGGAAATTGCCGCTGGCGGTGAGGTTACCCGCGATGGCTCATCGGAGATGGTGAAGCTCTCGTAGCGGCGCTGAGGAGAGAGAATGCGACGGGGGCGAATGAGGGGTGACCGGCCGGGGGTGAGAGGCCGGGGTATATATAGACCCCGGGCCTCAAGATTTGTGCCCGCCATCACCACCGTTCATCCTGATCGCAGAAACCCTAATCTGGCGACACGTGTTGTGACGCCCCAAAATCGGCACCTTGCGAATTATAGCAATCACGCCACAATTCGCACGATGTCGCTTTGGAAACGCCCACCAAGCAAAATGTGCACATCACAACATACACATTATGCGGGTGGAATCAAGATAGTAACGTTACACAAGTTCACGATGGAACCCACAAAAGAATATAAACCACAAAGACTCCACGAGTCAAGATCCAAATACATACAAAGATTCGAATCATACATAAAGCAAAATAGTATCCGAGTACGGACAAGAATACAAATGGGCCTAAGAGGCCTGAAGATAATCGATGGCGTCCATAACCCTGCCTAGGCCAAGCCGGAAGGGTAACGTTGCTAACGTCGTCGCTTCCATGTACCTGTCTTCAAACCTGCTCCGGCGAGAAATCCGAGACGAGCAGCATTAAGTACGAAGTACTTAGCAAGACTTCAAGACGTATAAAGCGTAGTCAACAAGCCGCCTTTGTACGTGAGGTACGCAGACAACTCGAGAGACTCAAAAGGACGTCCGCTGTATGGTGGGGTTAAGCGGCAGCGAGCAAGCACTAAAGAACCTATAGAGACACTCTACAACTTCCGTCTAATCAGAATAAGATAAGAGAGCGCATAAAGGAACCAACTAGAATACTACAACAAACATACCCAGCCGATGGATCACCTCGTCGCAACCACACGAAGAAGCAATATCAAAGGCACTCACACGGTTGACAATTTTATAGCAATTTAATATTGTAGTAGAACTATTTACTACGCCACTTGTTATCATTAATTAGGTGTAAGTTATTCTATGATCGAGTAGAACGGCTCCAAGTCGTCCATAACCGCGGACACGGCTTTTCGAAAAGATTTACCCTGCAGGGGTGCACCAATGTACCCATACACGCTTGATCAATCCAACCTAGACAAGGGATGGATATCACGACGAGACCGTTGCTAATTCTACAAGAGAGTTTAGGGGGGCCACCCAACTAAGCTACCCGCAACGAAGTCGGCCGTGCTCTGAAGACGGACCCAGAAGTTTGCGACGGCGGTGAAGTCAGGTCGAGGGCTCATCATAGAGGGTCTTCCAGCTTCACATCGGCACGCAAGGCAAATAAACCCGTCAACCATCATAGGCGACACAACCGCATCCATCGTAGGGGGGCTTAAAACCTTAAGCACCTTCAAAGGTAACTCAAACCAAATCCAGATCCAAATGTAAATATGGTGTTGTGGCCCCCGGTAAACTAACTCGAGAAAAAATAGTAAGTCAAGGGAGACCCCATGGAATCTTTCGCGAGTGGTTAGCGCGCTCAGCTTAGAACAGTTCATGCGAACTCGGGGTCCTAGGGGACACAAGTGAGCCGTCGTAAAACAGGCAAAATGACTCACCGATGCCTCTGCTTTAAACAAGTGTAGTTGTAACATAAATAAATCATGTTTATCTCCAACATCTAATATCCAACTTATCTCCAATTCATATCCATCTCATATATCAAGTAGAGCAGGTGATAAACTTCCCAACAACCCGATAAGATAACACAACTTGAAACAACCTAAGCATGCCTACGACTCGCAAGGCCAACTCAAACAACCAACAAAAGGTAATAGGCGAGAGGTGGCAAGTGTATAGTTTTGCTTTGGGGAGAACAGGTGGATAGGATACGTGACTCGAACAAAGCATCGGAACACAAGGCTAGCATTAAGGATAAGAGAAAGCATAAACACAAATAGGTAATAAGTACCCCTATAGGTAGGTAAGGGGTGGGAAAGCTTGCCTGGCAAGATTGTCGAAGAACACCGAAGAACTTGTCGTTGCTCACAACATCACGAAGCGTCCTATCCGGGAAGAAGTAAATCACTACAACAAACAACAGATGCAACACTTACTACTACGGCAAAAGAATCGGCATGATCATATGCAAGCATGCATGACATGGTAATTGTGATGCAAAGCAACTTATTCAAAATTAAGCGGAATTGGAATCCCGACACACATATATATGGTTCAAGTTGTTTTACTACTCGGCAATTTAAATGTTGATTAGCATGGCAAAACAAGACATAGGTGAGCTACTCAAAATTAAATGAAGTAGGGTATCCATATTTGGTAATACCCAAATACTCCATATGTTATTTATTAGTTGATATGCAAACTACCATGTAACGATATGATGCGTGATGCAAACAGGTGTATAACTAGCATGTTCAGATTCTACACATTTTTCTGATAAACTTTCATATAAAATACTTTTGATTTCGAGTTACGGTTTGAAAGATATGAATTTAGAGAGATTTGCATATCTGCAGTAATTCGGAAAATAGAAAAAACTGGAGAGATCGAAACTGGGTTGGACCTGAGCCCGGAAGGCGAGAGATAGTAGCTGTCGCGCACCGGCGACGGACGGGGAACTTCTGATGGGCTGTGAGGCCCAACTGGCGTCGGAGCTGAACAACAAAAACAACAAAAAGGACTGATTTAATCGTACGTTACTGGGATTTGAACTCCTGTTGATTTGGCTGGAGAAACAAGGTCAAACCACTGGACCGCAGCTGCGTTGTTGATTGAACTGTGTTCGGGGTGTACTTGAAGCTGTTCTGGGTGCGAGCCCTGAACAAAAACAGAATATAAAAAAAAGGTCGGCTTGTTCACTGAACAATGATTCGAACTCTGCACCCGAAGATTGAGGACAAGGAACAGACAAGCTGGTCTAGGTTTCAGATGTTGAATACATACAGTTGCGGAGGAATTTGATCGGGACTCCAAGGTGGCGCCTTGGCATTACGGAAGCGGCCGACAGAGACGTTGTCGAGGATGCACACGCTTGGAGGGCTGCGCTTGAAGACCTGCACGAGCTTGCAAACGAGCTGGGACACGCGGAGACTGTAACGAGCTTGGACGGCGACGTGAGCTCGGGCACGAAGCGGAGACGACCACAGGATTGAGGAGGCGTTCGGCGATGTTGACGGAGCACCGTGAAGTTGATGACAGCAAGCAAGAGGACAGCGCCTAGCGAGACAGAGAGCGGCGGCGGCGTGCATGGCCGAGGTCGACGGCATGGCTAACAGGGACGCAGGCTCGACGGGGAACGCGCAGACGCGCAGTCGGCGGCGGCCAGAGACGAGGCAGAGCACGCGGCCGGAGGAGCTTGTCGGAGCGGCGCTCAGAGCAGAGGAGCGGGCGAGCTTGGATGGATGCGCAGGTTGCCGGGGACGACGTACCGAGCAGGGCGGCATCGGACGGAGGTGGGCTTCGGTGCAGAGACGCGCGTGCACTAATTGGAGAGTACGGGAGCCGACGCGGAGTGGCGGCGTGCGGGCTTGCAGCAGAACGACGTGCGCCGGTACGCGAGCTCGGCGGAGGTAGACGCGGAGATATCTTGCAGGGAGAAGGAGTCGGCGGCGCTGAGGAAAAGAGAAGGAAAGCTAGCCCTAGGGTTGTAGAACTAGAGCCACAAGAAGAATTTTATAGCTTTGGGATGCACGCTGTGAGCCGTCCCATCGCAGCCATGGCGACGTGGAGCGCCGGATGCGCTGCCGTACAGGGACGATAGCGACAGGAAGAAGGGTGGGCTAGGTGGGCTGCAGGGGTTCGGTTGGGCCTCTTTGCTTGTTTCCCCCTTTTTTTTCTGTGTACTTTTCTTCTTCTTTTTACCACCGAATTCCAGCAGAAATAAGGATAGAGATAGAGAAAGGCTTAGGAAGGTTTCAAAACAGGTTTCAAACATTTTTGAAATAAAAATTCTATCTCGAAACAATTTTCAAATGTTTTGCAAATATTTTGGTTTGTTATCTTTAAATAAAATAAGAAAAGACGAGAAGGGTTTATTGAGAAACCATACAAGATAATTAGAAAATATATTTTATTCCAAACAAATTTTATTTGACAAAACATGCAAGGTGTTAAATGCATGAATATGCACAAAAACAAAAGAACAAACAAAGCTAAAAAGGGGATTTTTCTGGGCCGTTACACGTGTCCAGGGGTAAAAAAGTAACTTGGTGAAAACAGTGCATGCACTGTAAGTCTTGCCCTAGAAGGAACTGTGTGCCGAAATTTACGGCGGATTTCAACGGTATGATCCAATGGATCCCGAAAATCTCGCCAAGATAACTACGTCGCTTGATCCGTTATTTACGGCGGATTAATGGATGGAAGAAGGAACATCAAGATGACCGCCATCCCAGCACAGAAGAGAAGAAGAGCTATGGCGGAAATGACTCACCAAGAACATGCATGGTGGATGTAGATGGCAATCTTGAAGTTCCCTGGGGGCTACTGTTGGGGATATACCAAATAAGGTATACTAGCGACGTAGTCCTAAATCAGCAAGCCAGGGTGGCCCATCAAGGGTGGTATGGCGGATTCGCCATACCGGGCGGCCCAGTTGCTGAAGTTGCCACGACGGTACTGGACGCAGACGCTTATGGCGGATCCTTAGACAGGCCCATGGCGGATTACTGACGACAGGCCCATGGCGGATCCGGAGACGGCCCATGGCGGGTTACCTTGACGTACACGCATAGGACTTAGTCTAGGACTCCAAGTTGTATCCGCTCCGGTACCAACGTGTAGCCCACGCCAGGCGCCTTTATAAGCCCGGCGTGGAGCAGCCCTTGAGGCACGTTCGAGAGATACAGCCAATCGCATAGCGAAACAGCCAACCTCATCATTGTAATCGAGCACTTGTTGCCATATAGTGAATTATAGCAGCACGTAGGATCTCGCCACCATCCCGGGATCTGAAGCTAGGTAAACTCGTGCTACCACCGTCCTGGATCGCTCCTCCGTGTTCACCCCCTTCCACAAACCGCCATACCCCTACCTCTATGGCAGATCTGTTGACGAAACCACGACAAGAGCAGAGATAGGCGGTGGCGGGGACTCACCGGAGGAAGGGCGAACGGTCGACGGAGATGATGCAGAATCGGCGGAGGAAGGTCTTCTCCTCCACTTCTAGCAAGCAGCGCGCTGGGGGAGGCCCTGGTTCGCCGGGGCCAGAGGCAGCCGTGGCGGTGGTCTGCGGGGACGGCGTCGCCGGCGAGCTCGACGGAGGAAGCGAGGGGCGACGGGACCTTGTCTAGGAGGCTGCAGTGAATCTCGTCAGTGTCCTAGTCCGGTTTTGGTTGCGGAAGATGGTCAGAAACAGCGGAGCAGCTCCACGTCCAAACGCGCCGGCGGCGAGCTCGAACTCAAACGAGGAAACTAGAGATGAAACGAGGATGTCTGGGAGGTTTCTAGGAGTGGTGTGAGCTTCTACGCTTGATCATGGATGCTATTTATAAGTCGGAGAGGCCGGGGCGCGGGGTGGCCAGATCGTGGTCGCGGCATGGCCGTGACGGGGTGTTCGGCGAGCTCCAGTGGCCGGCATGGTCGTGGAGGTGCGGGCTTCCTCTGCGGGTACTGTGGTGACGCTAGGGACGCTCAGATGCTGCAGGACGATAAGAGAATAGGGAGGGGAGCATGGGTGTCTGGCGGTGACCGACGACGACTTTCTCGGTCTCCCTTCGTCGGGTCGTGGCACAGAGAGGCAGGGGATGGGAGGAGAGATGCTTGAGCCGACGCAAGCACTGACTCGGGCGAGCATGGGCGTGCAGGTGAGGGCCTGAACTCCCCTGTTGATCAACAGTTGCAGCAAGTGGACTGAACGCCTGCTAGGTGTTTGACTAAATGCCCTAAAGAGACAAGTTTCAAATTTGGAAATTTTCAAATTGAGTTTGAACCAGTAGTGGATAAGGGTTCTAGAAATGTTTTTATTTTGTCCAGAGGTGATGGTTTGGTTGAAAAAGAATAAGATCTTGGAATGGTTTCTATATAGGATTCAAAGTTTGGCCGAAGTTTGAAAGAGGTTAAGGTTTGAGTTTTGGTCCAAACTTTTTCAGTCATGCAAGAGGGTGATTTGCTCTTGCT